>JASPKZ010001220.1:0-20000 GCA_030220185.1 Diploptera punctata | reverse complement strand
GTAAATCTGTAATCTCGGATTTCAGGTAAATAGTCGGATTTTACTGATTTAAAAAAAAAATTCTACTACAATTTATTTCAATAATATATGCTGAGTTTCGTTCTGAAAATCGAAAATTGCGAACGCTATATTTAAATTTTCGTTTCAGGTAAACTCCTACACCTAATGATTTAGAGAATAAGAGGTAGTAGCTACACACTCGTCGTATCTGAAAACCTGTATATACAAATTGTTATGAAGATCGGTGAAGAATTTTCGGAGATTAAGTATTTTGACCAAATTAATTGTTACATTTCAATTTATATAGAATATAGATTTTTGTTTGGTAAAGGAAAACGTGAATATTGTAGAAATGTCTAAATAGTTTTATGAAAATGGTAATAATAGTATTATTATTATTGCCAAAATAATATCATCCTTAAATTCTATATGATGGGATAAACATATTTGGAAAGACACCTAAAATATATATATTGGTAAAACATTGGTGGAACCTGTTGCAATGTATGGAAGTGAGGTATGGACAATCAATAAGTACTGCAAGAATAGACTAATAGTTCTAGAAATGGATCATTTACGCAGAAGTGGCAGAAAATAAAATTTAGAACATGTCACAAATAAGGAAGTTAGAAACATAATGGAAGCGGAAGAAATCGTAGTTGAAAGAATTGAGGAAAATGAATTAAAACGATTAGGACATATTTTAAGAATGTAAGATGAGCGATGGCCGAAACTGCTATATCAATGGTAACCGAACAGAAAGAAGAAAAAAGGGAGACCAAAGTTAACATGGGAGGGAAGCATGAGGATAACAATGCAAAGCAAGAAGGTCAATCATTGAAGATGCCCAAGATCGTAGATTTTGGAAGTTTGGCACAGGGAGAAGTTATAAAAATCCGATAATAGATATTATTATTATTATATTATTATTATTATTATTATTATTTTATTTAGGAAAATTCCAACATACAGTTTTTCTCCTTCAACCCAAAGTGATTTGTCGCCAGAGGTTCCTGTCTAAAGCAACTTCATACCCTAAATCTCTAGCTTCCATACTTCTCTTCACTCACCCATCCATCGTTCTCTAGGCCTGCCTCTTCCACTTCTTTCATTAGGTTTCCAATTAGGATCTTCTTCGGTATTATTGTTATTATTATTATTATTATTATTATTATTTAGGAATATTCCACAATACAGTGTTTCTCCTACAACCCAAAGTGATTTGTCGCCAGAGGTTCGTGTCTAAAGCATCTTCTTCCCTCAAATCTCTAGCTTCCATACTTCTCTTCACTCCATCCATCCATCCATCCATCGTTCTCTAGGCCTGTCTCTTCCACTTCTTCTATTAGCTTTCCAATAAGGTTCTTTCTTGGTATTATTATTATTATTATTATTATTATTATTATTATTATTACTGTTATTGTTATTACTTTTTTATACTCTGTATAGTACGGTGGTGGTGGTGGTGATGCGATGAATATTACTGAAGTAACTGCTCAGAACTTCACCTTAAAAAAATCTAAAATATATTCGTTTAAATATTACTTTCTCCACACTTGTACTCGAAAATATAAAAAAGAAGTATGCACCAAAATGGAATGAAAATTAAATCACTAAATTACTTTTTTTATTCTCCCCCTCACATTGGTGCTGGTCTTTGGTAAAAAAAGTTTTTAATATCAAGCCTGAGCGGTCGATTTGTTCTGCTAGTGGAACATTGGATTAAGTGGGCATCAGGAATAGGAGAAATTAAGTTGAGATATTAAAAAGAGTTCCAATTTTATATGGGATTGTATGATTTCCATGATCGTGAAATTATTCGAGACCACAGGAAAAAAATCTATATTTATAACTTGTTATATCTGTAAAACAATTTAAATATAAATAACTCTCAGTGCTTTATTCTTCTTCTTCTTCGGCTTTCCCCCACTTATAGGTTTGCCGTCTTCAGTTTCCATTTATCTCTATCATTCCAATCTCCCTCTTCCAAATTCCTATCCTCCATTATTGTTCTGACGTAGGTTTTCCATTTCCATCTTGGTCTACCACGTTTATTTCTTCCAGGGGGTGACCATTGGTATATATTTTTTGTCCATCTTTCATTTTCCATTCTTTGTACATGGCCATACCATTTAAGCATTTGATTTTCAATCCTCTTAACAACAGATGTGGTGACCTTCATTTCTCTCCAAAGGAATTAATTTCTTGTTTTATCCTGTCTTGTTTTTTTTGGAGGCTTCTTCTAAAATAATCGAATTCAACTGTTCTAATTTTATTCTTTTGTAATTCCGTCAAAGACCAAGTTTCGCTTCCATATGACAAAATATTCTGTATTATGCTCTTATAAATTTTCATTTTAGTTTCCTTTTGTAATATTTTTGTTCCAAATTACTCCATGTAATGTCTTAGTTGCATTTTTTGCCATTGCAATTTTAGCCTGTACATCTCTCTCACAGGTACCGAAACTTGTAATTATTGACCCAGTGCTTTATATTACATTTTAATTGTGAATAAATTTCCCCAAACATTCTCCATTAAATTAAAAATTCTTTCTCAGCGATTAATGTATATTGTACCATAGAATTGACCTTTAGACTCGGTGGCACAAGTTTCTATACACTTGCCGTTCATCAATGGATCTGGCTTTCCTGACTTACAAAGTAACTGTAACAACCATTGCTTGTGGAAACCTTGCAATGTCTCTAAAACAAACGTTTTGATGTGCCAAGGCCGTGTACAAAAATTTACACTGAGCAACAGAAAATAAACTTTTTTCTTCTCAGACAGAAAAATATGTGATTCTGATAGTATTATTTTCTCCTGATATGATATCGGTTTTTCTCCATCTCGCAAGGTTTGCGAGAGACAGGAATTTTAAATTTCAAACATTTTAATATTTTCCACATTCGTAACTACACACTATTCGAATATTCCGACTCATCTAGAAACTAAAACATTACCATTTTCTGCTATATTTTGCCTGTGGAGCATCCCTCTTGATGGTCCAACAATAATCGGCCAGCATATTAGGATTCCCACGCCGTAGCGTAGTGGTTAAGGCACTGAGCTACAAGCCGGAGGGTCGAGGGTTCAAGTCCCGTTGGGGTCAGGATTTTTAAACTGACCCAAACCCTCTGGCGGCACTATGGCCCTGGGGTCGACTCAGCCTCTAACGGAAATGAGTACCAGACGCTTGTTCTGGGGGTAAAGGCGACCGTCACGCAGGGCTGACAACCCAGCTGACATGAAGTGCCGATTGTCTAGAAAAAATTGGAGCCTTAACCTCCTACTATCCCAAGGGCGTCTTGGCCTGTTGTGGGATCACTTTTTTTTATATTAGGATTCCATTTGCCTTGATATCTCTTTTCCATCTGAAATCTCCTGATGAAAGTGTTCCCTGTTTTATTTTACAATGGACGAAACACGTTTATTAAAAAAATAATTATTTAAATCCATTAGTTGAAATTGAAATAAAAACACTGTGGGTGATGGAGAAATTCCGAATACATATTTGTAAACACGATAAAAACTGTATTAATTACAACTATTGGTACTCATGAGACAAAAATCATGTTGACCAGTGTTATCAGCGAGGGTGGCTGGGTGTATGAATGATGTCATATGGAAAAAAATACTTAATAGATATACCAAAACAAGAATATATAAAGCAGTGATAAGCCCAATATTGACCTATGTCTCCGAGACAAGAGCAGGTACTGTTAAAATAAAACAAACTTTATGAACAAATGAAATGAATATTTTGAGGAAGATTGTACGCAAATCATGCGAAGATCAATTTAGAAATGAAGAAACATAAAGACAGCTAAATATTCAGACAATAAGCGAATGGATGGAAAAAAATAAGATTTGAACGCAATCAACATATATCCCGCATGACACCAGATAGAATTGTACGCATAGCAAGAGATAAGTTACCAGAGGATGAGAAGGACACCTGGAAGACCAAAAATGAGATGGAAGGACTCTTTAATTCTGGATGGAACAGGTCTAAACTAAACTAAACTCACTGGCACTATCCAACCCGTAGGTTCATGGCCGCGCGGATATAACCTCTCCATATATCCCTATCCTGAGCTAATGTTTTCCAATCATCCCCTGTATAATCTACTTCCATCAAATCATAATTAATGTTATTCTCGCACCTCATTATTGATCTACCAACGGGGCGTTTTCCCTCTGGTTTTCCTACAAGAAGTTTCCATGCAAGTCTTTCATACCCCATTCGTGCCACATGTCCTGCCCATCGCAGTCTACGAGACTTGTATAAAGTCCTAACATTCTATGTTCCTAAGAACATGTCCCTATGTTTGAGTCTTTGGCATGGGTTCCCTGAAGTAGTCCCCGTCCGGAGAACCGAATGGGGACTATTTGACCTCTGGAAAATTTTACCACAGTTGAACCCATGTCCGCATTTCTTGACGGTTGTATTTTTACGGTGGAAGATGGTCACTCTTTCGACCAAGGTACTTTTTTCGTCTGGCTTATCACCTTCGACCAGTCCGGTATGGATAACAACTATCGGCAGCAATGCTACCGCTGGATGGAACAGATCATGCACCTAAAACAAAGAGAAGAAGAAGACGAAATTGTAATATTTTTATTTTACCTTATTTTATAATCTCCTCAACTGTTAAAATTATTAAATCAATGTAGGAAATTCGGAACTGTGGTCTTTGTAGTCACCACATGCACATTTTGAATGGACTATAATACTAATTGGCAGCAGAAACGAAGCTAGTTTTGGCAAGACATATCAAACCTTCTTGTATGAAGACAGTGCAAAACAGCATGGTCCTGTTATTGTACCACCAGCTGCGCTGTAGTTGACAATTTTTTACCACTACACATAGCAATGGCATGTGCTTCAAAATGAACTCGGTTTCATAACTTCAAGAAACAATTTTATATAGGCCTACAGGGTGTACAGTAAAAGCCTGCAAAACAAGAACTGGGAAATAAGGGATGTTCTATTGCACAATTTAAAATAGGAAACTTACGGTATGACAAGGGATCTGTCAGCCAATGCATTCCGAACCTACCTTGAAATTTTTCCAGGACAAGCTTTGTGATATATCAAGGCCATATAAAAAAAAAATCTGTCGTTTTTAAATGCATGATACTAAAATCAAGCGCCAAATCTAATATATATATATATATAAATTAATGTTTGTTTGTTTGTTTGTTTCTTTTTTTTTTTGTTTCTATTCTATGCGCGGTCATACCGTTGATCCGATTTCAATTTTTTTTTTGCAAAATGTTCAGGAGATTTCCGGGATGAGCATAGGCTATACGAGAGTTGTAATACTCAACTCCTTCACCCCTAAAAATCACCTTTTGCAGTGAAAAACGTGAAGTAAAGTCCCTATTTTGACGTTTAAATGGCTTACGCTGCCTGAACCATAAGAAATATACCAATTTAATGTAGGCCTACACAGAATAGAATATCTCAAAAAACTCTATAAAAATGTCACCGACAGCATATATTTATCTTTTACGGATAACTCACAATAACCATTTTTGTCTTTCATTGATGCCAAGAAGATCGGGATAAGTTGATTCCCGGACAAACGTGCTCTGCCATACCGTTCATCCGATTGTGATGGGGCTTTTTCAAAAATGTTCAAACACTTCTTCCCTAAAAATCACCCTTTGTAGTGAAAAATGTGAAATAAAGTCCCTATTTGGACGCTTAAATGGCTTACGCTGCCTGAACCATAACAAACACACAATATTAATGTACACAGAATTGAATATCTCAAAAAAAAACTCTACAAAAAAGACCGCGACAGCATATGTTTATCTTTTACAGATAACTCAAAATAACCATTTTTTATTTCATTGATACCAAGCAGATCAGGATAAGCTGATTCCCGGGCAAGCGTAGCAGCTCAAGGCTGGTGGTAGAAACACATTAACATTTATTTAGGAGTAGCAGCGCACGCCGGGTATTAGCTATAATATAATATAAACTACAAGGAAGTAACACAACTCCTGAATTGGTGAAATGGATAACCTCGACAACCTGCCAGCATGCCGCGTTCCTCCATCCTCCAGCTCTGACAACCTGTCCGCACGCCGCGTTCCGCCATACTACATTCGGCTTTACTTACGCAGGGAGTCAATTAACTTTCCACAGTGGGTTGACATTACTTGATTGTGGCTTCAGTGTCTTTGCCTTGCAGTTAAAAACGGCAGATATTTTTTGACATAGATTTGGTACATCACAACGATTCTGTGGTAGATATTCCAATGTAGGTTTTCGGCATGCAATGGTTGACAGATAACTTGTGAGAAACCAGTATAGGGGATTATAAGTATTGGAGTAAACTTACCTCTACCATTACTGTTCATCATTACTGTTTTTCCGGCTAATTTACAAGGTTAAAGTGTGGCAGAATCTTGTTCACTGATGTCGTTCTTACAATGAGGTTAGTGGCTGGCAGTTTGACTGTTTAATAACTCGTGACGCATACTGCCATTTTTATATTTGGGCCCGTGGCAGCAAGAGGGGATTACTACCCTCCTGTTGGTCCCTTATTTTATTGCTCAGGCTCGGAATCATGGGCCAGCACCCTGATGAGCCCCCACATCTACATCTCCGCAACCACATATTTTCAACATCTGTGGATACCAACCGCCAAAAAGAGATCAACAGAAAGGTGAATGGAGAAA
The DNA here is from genome assembly GCA_030220185.1 of Diploptera punctata. Lineage (NCBI taxonomy): Eukaryota > Metazoa > Arthropoda > Insecta > Blattodea > Blaberidae > Diploptera > Diploptera punctata. The sequence continues at coordinate 13,307 of JASPKZ010001220.1, read as the reverse complement.
ACTTCATAATAGTGAGCTACATGATATGTATAGGCAGTCACATATTTTAACAGTTAAGTCTCGTAGACTCCGATGGGCAGGACTTGTGGCACGAATGGGGAATGAAAGATATGCACGGTAGCTTCTTGTAGGAAAACCAGAGAAAAACGCCCAGTTGGCAGGCCAAGCATGAGGTGGGAGAATAATATTATCCATGATTTGAGGGAAGTAGATTATACAAGAGATGATTGGAAAACATTAACTAAGGATATGGATGTATGGAGAGCTTATGTTCATGCGGTCATGAACCTACGAGTTCGATAGAGCTATTGAGCTAGTTAGTGGATACCAACCAGTTTTACCAACATGATATTAGGGCGTATGAAACGAATGAATTAGTATTGGAATAACATGGAAGGGAAAGGAGGTGGTTTGGAGAGTGTTCGTTATATCAAATTGGGAAATGGGAGATCCGCAAGATATAACTAAAAATAAATAATAGTTTAAAAAAAAAACTAAAACAACACGCTTTATTAGAAAACCGAACTAAAAAAATGAAAAATAATTTTAATTTCCAACACGCTTGGGATAAAATTAAAGTTAAATAAAAATAAAACGTAGTTTTATTTGATTTTCATATTTATTATATAATTCAGTGACAGCTGTTTCGGTACACTGTACCTTCTTCAGACATGTTAACAAATTATGAATTGTGTTCCAACTGATCTAAGCAACAATTTAACAATTTGTTAAATTAAAAAATTTAAATAAATATTGTTGTATTGTTGCTTAGATCAGATGGAACACAATTCATAATTTGTTAACATGTCTGAAGAAGGTACAGTGTACCGAAACAGCTGTCACTGAATTATATAATAAATATGAAAATCAAATAAAACTACGTTTTATTTTTATTTAATTAATAAATATATTTTTTCATCAAGTAAACACCAACTCAATTGATTAAAATTAAAGTGGTCAACAAAAAAATCGTCTCCAACACATATAGAATAAAACTGGAGTTATCAACAAAAAGAAAATAATTTTACCGTCAAAAGCGTGGGGTGCTTTTAATGATTTTTACATTTTCTTCTTAGAGACTTTACTTTTACCAATATTTGTTTATTATCAAATATATTAATTGATATAGAGCACCCCACACTTTTGATGGTAAAATTATTTTCTTTTTGTTGATAACTCTAGTTTTATTCTATATGTGTTGGAGATGATTTTTTGTTGATCACTTTAATTTTATCCCAAGCGTGTTGGAAATTAAAATTATTTTTAATTTTTTTAGTTCGGTTTTCTAATAAAGCGTGTTGTTTTAGTTTTTTAAAACCATTATTTATTTTTTTATTTTTTAGTTTTAATATTATTCAGAATAAGATAAAAATGTAAATATCTATAAATTCGATACTATAGTAGTATGAGCTAAAAGTATTACTCTTCTAAAAAAATCGTCCCAAGCCGGATTTGAAGCAGCGACCTATGGATTACTGAAATTACATACCACTAGTTCACCGCTCTACCAACTGAGCTCTTACAACGATTGACTAAAAAGTCGACAAGTCCGCAACCTATTCTACTAGTTTTAATTTTTTTTATTTTCTGATGATTCTGGCCAGGATTTTAGAAACAAAATATGAAATTATTGTAGTGTCACGGGTCCTTTACAAGTAAACAAAGTTTCAAGTCGATCCAATGTTTCTAAGTGGGCGAAAATCGTGTTCAAAGATTCCGTTACATAAATACAAAGACATTTTTTTTGATTTTCTGATGATTCTGGCCAGGATTTTAGAATATAAATATGAAATTATTGTATTGTCACGGGTTCGTTACAAGTATACTAAAGTTTCAAGTGCGATCCAATGTTTCTAAGTGGGTGAAAATCGTGTTCAAATATTCCGTTACATAAATACAAAGACACTTTTTTTTCTGATGATTCTGGCCAGGATTTTAGAAAATAAATATGACATTATTGTATCGTCACGGGTGCTTTACAAGTATACAAAGTTTAAAGTCTATCCAATGTTTCTAAGTGGGTGAAAATCGTGTTCAAAAATTCCGTTACGTAAATACAAAGACACTTTTTTTTATTTTCTGATGATTCTGGCCAGGATTTTAGAAAATAAATATGAAATTATTGTATTGTCGCGGGTCCTTTACATGTATACAAAATTTCAAGTCGATCCACTTATTTTAAGTGGGTGAAAATCGCTTTGAAAGATTCAGTTACATAGATACAGGTTAAGCTAATATAAAGCGTGTAATATCCCGGCATGATCCATCACCAATATTATTCTGGAACCGCCTAGATTCAATCCTGGGTTACCAGTCGGTACAACCGTGCCATATAACAACGCGTATATCGACACAGCCCTTGTATAACTAAGTTCTAGGGATATTTAAGTCCATTGCTGTGATCTCGGAGTAGCGTCGCAGCCTCGTAATGTAGCAGTCCCGGGTTCGATCCCTCCATGTGATTTTTTCGGGGTTCTTCCTGACCTTTTAAGACAAATTTCAGAAAACTTAAAGGTTTCCGAACATCATCTGACTATTATAATCATCATTAAGGAAGATTACCTTTAAAATTCAGGCTAAACTTTATATTATGTGTCATGATTTTTTTAATTTTATTTCATAAACTCCTGTCAAATTTTATTCTTATGGATTCATCATTTTCAAATTATTTCCCACCATTAACAATGATTTTTACATTTTTTTAATGATTATTTTAATATTTTTTTCACGATATTGCACTATATGAAGCCGTGGCAGCCATATCGATTTTAATGAATATTCTGTGATCCAATGCAGCCAACATAGAGTATGTATAAATTAACTTCACTAAATAAAATCAACATGTATTCTTTCACAGGTTAGATTACTTAAACTGCGTAAAGTTAGCTTTTAGGTTAGTCTTTCACAGGTTAGAGTACTTAAATTGTGTTAGGTTAGCTTTTAGGTTCGTTGGCAACGTGAGTTCAAATATCGTGTGTATATTGCCTGCATCCCGTTATTTCGTAGTGTAAACAGTTTCGCGTCTGTTGGCGCATGCGCATGGTGTATGGTTGGCACTTAGAAAACATTTTCTTGTCACATATTTAAAGTATTTCCAAAATTCATTACAAACCACCGATGAGGTTACCATGTAAAAATTAAAAACTTAAAATTTGTACCTAAGATCTCAGTCTATAAGCATAAGATGGAACGTATGTTCCGAAAGGCCTCCTGGACACTTCACAACTTTATATAGTTGAGGACGGTTCCAATTTTATATTTTTAATGTTTACATTATTAACATATTGGCCATACATATTCATACATATGAATGTGTGTGTGTGTGCGATGGTGTGTTTCATGTTAATGTTGTGTTGTCTCGGTGGAGGCCCTGACATTGAGCTGATCCCTCATTCGGGTTCTTATGATGATCAAATAAAGTATGTGTGTGATCCATAGTTAAAATATTTCTCCCGACAGGTCATGCCACTGTAAGGCCCGGATGGTATGTAGCACCTGTAAAGCGAGAGGAAATACTGCGTCAACGTAATGCAATAATTTCTATTGATTACACTTTCTTCCTTATTTATACTTACTTACTCACTGGCACTATTGAACCCGTAGGTTCATAGCCGCGCGGACATAAGCTTTCCATACATTCCTATCCTGAGCTAATGCTTTCCAATCATTCCCTGTATAATCTACTTCCCTCAAATCATAGTTAATTTAATTCTCCCACCTCATTCTTGGTCTACCAACTGGGCGTTTTCCCTCTGGCTTTCCTACAAGAAGCTTCCATGCACGTCTTTCTTTCCCCATACGCGCAACATGTCCTGCCCATCGCAGTCTATGAGACTTAACTGTTCTTATTATATTTGGCTTCATATAAAGACCATGTAGTCCTAAGATTCCATGTTCCTAGGAACATGTCCCTGTGTTTGAGCCTTTGACATGGGTTTCCTGAAGTAGTCCCCGCCCGGAGAACCGAATGGGGGACTATTTGACCTCCGGAAAATTTTACCCCAGTTGAACCCATATCCGCATATCTTGACGGTTGTATTTTTACGGTGATAGATTGTCACTCCTTCGACCAAGGTACTTTTTTCGTCTGGCTTATCACCTTCGACCAGTCCGGCATGGGTAACCCTATCGGCAGCAATGCTACCACCGGCATAGCTCTCATGATCATTTAAATACGCAAGCCACTCCACCACGACAATGTGAAGATACCATGATAAAACTGTTAATTAATTTTGCCATTTTTTATTAAAACCTTGGCGAAATTTGCGTTCGTTCTTGAGAATTTTACAGTATGTGGTATCGTAACGTACTATTTTCTGGACTTTCTATAAAATCATAAAGTATTAATGTCAGGCATGGTATGAAACGAAATACATTATTTCAGTGGTTTATGAATAGAGTTAACTTCTTTGATCTGGATGTTACCTGGTTAAATTCAATTTCTGGTTGTTATTTTTTCTGTCAACAAAATGCTTCCATAAAATTGAATGTACAATTCATTTCCTGTTTTGATAATGTTCTATATATACACAGTATTTTCATTAACTCTAATGGAGTTTGAAATATATAAAGCCAAACCACTATAAAAAGAATCAACATTTGCTTTTAAATTTTGTTTACTTTGTAACTGAACTTAATCCTGGAAAACTAAGTGATTCCTACTTAATTGAGTTCTATGTACTTTGGGATTTCCTATCTGTTGTGGTGTGTTAATTTGCAAACCTTCCTCTGCATATACAGGATACAAAATAAGGGGCTGGGCTATAAGTAACTGTAACTGTGAATTTTAGAGTTTGGAGTTATTAATTAACTGACTCACAGCCACTGTAGGTTCATAACCTCTCGGACATTAGCTCTCCACACATCCCTATACTGAACTATTTTTTTCCAATCATACCCTGTATAATCCAATTCTCTCGAAACGATTACGCATACCGAACGAAAAAAGTGCCTAGGTTGAAAGAGAGACGATCTTTCACCTAAAATATAACCGTCAAGAAACGCGAACATGGGTTTCACTGAGGTAAAATTTGAAGTTAATAGAGAATATAAAAAAATTATAATCAGTATAAGATTATACGCGGGGGCACGCCGTAGCGTAGTGGTTAAGGCACTGCGCTACAAGCCGGAAGGTCGAGGGTTCGAGTCCCGGTGGTGTCAGGATTTTTAAACTGACCCAAACCTTCTGGCGGCACTATGGCCCTGGGGTCGACTCAGCCTCTAACGGAAATGAGTACGTGACGCTTGCTCTGGGGGTAAAGACGGCCGTCACACAGGGTTGACAACCCAGCTGACATCTAAATGCCGATTGTCCAGAAGAGTGAGAGCCTTAACCTCCTACTTCCCCAAGGGCCTCCTGAGGCCTGTAGTGGGATACCTTTACCTTTTATAAGATTATACCTAGTTTAGCAGTCTCCTCAAAAAATGAAAAGTGATCCAACTACAGGATACAGGAGACCGTTGGGGTAGTAGGAGGTAAAGGTTTTGCACTTTTTCTAGACAATCGGCACTTAATGTCAACCGGGTTATGAGCCCTGCGTGACGGCCGCCTTTACCCCAGAACAAGCATCAGGTTCATTTACATTAGAGGCTGAATCTACCTCTCGGCCAATGTTGCCACCTGAAGGCTTGGGTGAATTTAAAAATCCTCTCCCACCGGGACTCGAACCAGCAACCGTCCGATTTGTAGCTTATTACCTTAACAAACTCACTACGGTGTACCCTCTCCTCAACTTTTAAATAATTAAAATATCGTAGGCCTTTCGACAGATAGTTTCTTCCTCAGCAGAATGTTCTCTACTGTCTGATTAATATCACAACGGAATTTTATCTCGAACTTGATTAGTATTGAAGCTGTTAGTCTTAAATATCAAATTATATTCTACAGAGTTGTTTGTTCTAATCACTTCCGCCATCTTCATCTTCTTCTTTTTCTTTGACAATGTAAACAAAGTTAAAATCTTAAAATCAGTACCTGATTAATCAGTCGTCCTCAATTAAATTATATTAGAATGACTGATCTATTAAGTACTTATTTTGATATTTTAACCTTTTACTTCGTAACCTCCTCTACCGCTGTGGTTTCGGAGTAGCGTCTCTGGTGACTGGGAAAAACTATACAATACAAGATTTTATTGGAACACCAGAAGCTCTAACAGATATAACTGATGGACTGCGAAGGAGAGGGCATATGAAACATAAGAGGACTGAAAGATGAGCATGTACACTATTTGTAAGAAAACCAGCGGAAAAGTGCTCAGTAGATAGACCAAGAATGAGGTGTGAGAATAAAATTAAATATTGAACGAATGGAATTTATTGTCTTTTTTCAAAAGAAAAGATATATAATATATATATATATATATATATATTTACATTGCGCACGGGCCTGCTTGGCCGTACGTGCATTATTTTTCCATGAACAAAAATAAAACAAAAGTAATCATAATACATGAAAAAATCCCTACATGGCTACACACGTGCATCCGAACAATGAATACGTATAAATAAAATCTATGTCTACAACTTTATACACTAAAAGTAGAGGAATTAAACACAACAATAGAGAAATACAGAACAAACTGGAAAGAACACTTGGCAAGGATATATGAGAATAGAATATCAAAAGCAGCATATAGCTATTCACCATAGGAAGAAGAAGTTTGGGAAGACCAAAGAAAATATGGAAAGAGCAGAAATTTGGAGACAGAACAGGCTAGTAAATAAGCCTAAAACGTGAAGAAGAAGAAGAATAAGAATTGAAGATCGAAAACAAATACCATATTGATATTCTTTTCTAAAAAATATATATATTATTTGAAGGATGTAAATTTTACAAGAAAAAAGGTAAATATAAACTAAGGATAAGGATGCACGGATAAAGAATATTCGTTCTGCCATTAACCTCCTGGTTCGATAGTGCATGTGAGTTAGCTGTAGGGTTATTGATGTCTAAAAAATAGTATTGCTCTTACGAGAACGCTGTTGCCACTTGAATGATAGGGATGAAAATATAATGCGAACCCTATTTCACCCTCGGGTATGGAGAGTTTTAGTTATTATAAATTAATTATTTAGATTCATTTACAATATGCTTAATTTCTTGAGTTACATATCAATAATATTAACAAATTAATTAATTAATTAATTAATTAACAATCCAAAAACTAACTCAAAAACTCTTAAAAATGTAACAGATTAAGTCACGCAGCTTCTTATAGCTGCATTTCTTATATAATGTTCACACTACAAAATAAAATGTTGGATCCTTAGAGACAGTAAATATCTTAAAGGGACCGGTATCAATATTGCCGAAGACTTTAGTGAGAATGTGCGCCGCGAAAGAGACTTTCTTAAGCGACACATGTTCGAGGCGAGGAGGCAGGGCTGCCATGCAATCATCCAATTTAATAAATTAATTATAAATGGACGAATCTGGAGCAGGGAAAAACTACAAAATATGGACAACTCTGAAATGAATTTGAAGAGGTCATTGACAGCGAGTCCCCAAAACATACAGGGGACGCTTCAACAGCAGGTGGTCTCCTTACAGCAGAGGAGGGAGAAAATTCTACACGAGAGAAAGAGAGAGGGACCACTACCTTAATAACTCCCAGAAATCCAATAAACATACAGCAAAAAACGGCCGAACGCAAACAGCATACCCCACCCCTAAGAGGTGAACGACCGGCGGACACAAGAACTCCAACAAGAAAATCACTAAGACTTCAGAATCTACCCGCAGAAAAGGAACTATTGAGAGGGGGAAGTTCGAAAAATACAGGTAAGACTAATGACAAGGGAACACAATAGGGTTTTTTGACAGTCGGTTCATGGAATATCGAAGGGTTAAAGCAAAAACTTTCAATGGACAGATGTGTAGAGTTTATTGAGACTTTTGATATATATAGCTCTAGGAGAAACATGGTTAAAAGCTAATGAATGCGTAAATCTATGTAATATGAAAGGTTATTTTAAGGGTAATCAAAAGAGAGGAAAGAGAGGTAGATATCCAGGCGGTGTTGCCATTTTATATAAAGCTAACTTAGACCCATATATTAAAAAGGTAAATATTACTTTAAAAGATGCAATTTGTATATATTACCATACAGAAAAAGCAGAAATGTGTCTGTTGTCTATTTATCGCCAACCACTAAATTCCAGGTATGCCAATCCAAATTTTTTCGTTGAATTGTCTGACTCGTTGGCAGAAATAAAAGATAGGTTTCCGGAAACGGGAATAATAATTTTAGGGGACTTTAACTGTAGGATTGGGGAAGAAAATATCACTATAAAATCGGATGATAATGAAACACGAGGTGAGGGTAGGAGAAGCAAAGATAAGATTTTAAATTCGGAAGGAAACCAATTGTTAGCTTTTTGCGATGCATTTGAACTTGAAATTCTGAATGGTAAATATGGGGAAGATAAAAATTGAGAACTGACATTTATTATTAAAAATGGAAGTAGCGTAATCGATTTTTCAATATGCACACAAGACATGATTCCAGTCCTAAGTAATTTCTGTATAGTTTCCAGAATCGAATCACACCACTTCCCAAACAAACTTATTTTAAATATGAAAGGTATTAGTGAGACAGTTAATGATGAGGTGGCAACAATATTGCGGCCAATTATCCGTTTCAGGTGGATCGAGGATCTGAGAGAAGAATTTAACAGGAGTTTGGAAACGCTAATACAGGATCTGCAATTAAATGATCTTAGCGGGGAGGAAATTATTAAAACTTTGACAGAATGTTTTCAAAAAGCAGGGGAAAAATTCAAGGTTAAATACGCAATGAACCAGAAGGACAAAGGGTGGTACAATAATGCATGTAGAAAGAAGAACAAATTTGTCGAAAGTAGTCTTTTAAAGTTTAGAAAAGAAAGCACAGATGAAAGCAGAAAAAATTATGCGCAAGAGAGAAAGGAATATAAAGACTTATTGGCAGAAACAAAACTAGCATGGCAAAATAAGAAATTCGAAGAAATGAGAGTCGCGACTGAAAGTGGGAACATTGCGGACATATGGAAAGCGATAAGGGAACTCAAAGTAAAGTCCATAAATCGGAGAAGAATAACGCCCGGGGAATGGAGAAGTTACTTTGATAGGGTGCTGGGAAATGAGAGGTTAAGATATAATCAAGGAAATATAGTTGAGATCCCTGACCCAATTCATATTCAATTACTGGATCAGGATATTTCGAAAAATGAAGTGGTTTCTTCCATTAAATGTTTAAAGAATGGTAAAGCACCTGGAATTGATGGAATACCAGGGGAATTCTTGAAAAATATGATATCATCCAATAAATTATTAGACGTTTTGAAAACTGCGTTCAACAAACTTTTTAATGGAGGAGATTATCCGGAAGCCTGGGCGACAGGTGTCATCCAACCGCTATACAAAGGGAAAGGTGGGGCACAGATACCAGAAAGTTATAGGGGAATTTGTCTCTTGTCAGTGTTCGGAAAAATATATTGTAAAGTACTTTACGAACGAATCAGACAATGGGCTAAAGAGAACAATAGGCTCTCAAAATATCAGGCAGGTTTTAGAGAAGGGTACTCCACGGTGGACAACCTATTTGTTCTGAGAACATTAATTGATGACAATCTGAAAATGAAGGGGGTAAATTATTTTGTGCATTCATTGATTTTAAGATGGCGTTTGATACTGTGGACCGAAGCGCACTTTGGGAAAAATTAAATCGGAAAGGATTGTCTCGTAAAATGATACATGCTTTAATGTCAATTTATAAATATGTTAAATTTTGTATAAAAGTAGACCAAGGGCACATTACAGAGAGCAGCGAAGCCAATCGGGGAGTGAGACAAGGTTGCATTTTATCACCAATGCTATTTTAATCTATTCGTTGATGATATTGTAGACGTAATGCTAGAAGGAGAAATTGAGGCTCCGGAGATAGGAAATGTTAGAATCCCAGTCCTGTTGTATGCAGATGATTTAATTATCTGTTCCAAGACAATCAAGGGATTGCAAAGAGGTCTTGACCTACTGGAAATATACTGTAGGAATTGGGGATTGACTGTAAATGCTAGTAAGACAAAAACAATGACATTTAAAAATGGGACGGTTTATGGTAGAACAGAGGAATGGAAATACAGAGATCAAGTTCTTCAAAACGTGAAACATTTCGAATATCTTGGTACGACGTTGAAAATGAACGGAAAGTGGAAAAAACACATTGATATAGCATTATTTAAAGGGAGGGACAACTTAACAATGTACTCGGTATTCTGGGTCGAGTGCCTGATATTCCAGTCAGCACATTAGAAAAAATGTATGGAGCTATGGTCAGGCCAGTCATGCACTATAGTAGTGAGATTTGGGGGTTTCCAAAGAACGGAAATACTAAATAAGGTATATACGCATTTTCTAAAGTATATTACAGGACTTAGTAAGGCCGTTTCTAACTGTGGAATTTTATATGAATACGGGTCATTCCAGGACGATATTAACTGTAAAATTCGTGTACTCAAATACTGGTTGCGAGTAATCCAAGGTGAACAAACAATGCTTAGAGCAATTTGCTACGACCACCAAATTAAAAACATAGATGTTAAATTTTGGGCAGACGAGGTTAGGAGAGAACTCCAAAAGATTGGGATGGGCTGGATATGGGGAAAAGGGACTGAAAATCGCAAGAACGTGTGGAGAAAAATAAGGAGGAGGTACTTAGATATAAACCAACAAGATACTTTCGCCGAATGTACAGGAAAACGCTCACTGTGTTTACAAAGAGACCTAAAACACGTCTGGGGAAAAGAATCGTATATACTCAACCTAGGATTTAAGGAGAGATCAGGGCTTGCTTGGTTTAGGCTAGGGGCATGGAAATTTCTAAAAATAAGCGACGATCACGATATGCGAATATGTCCAATGTGCGGGAACTTTGAAGATGAGATACATATATTAGGAAAATGTAATGATTTAGAATATTGGAGACGTCAGTTATTACCGGAAATATTTCTAAATTCAAATCGGGAAAGATTGGCATGCTACGAGTTATTGGTAAATCCAGAAATTGGATAAACCTCGGTAAATTTCTGGATAAAACGCGAAAAATAAGGACAACACTCATTCATGAATAAATATATGTTATCAAAATGCAGTAACCATTAATTATTAACAATTATATATAAATTAATTAGTGTATAATGCTGTTGTGTTATTATTTAATTGGAATATTATTGTGTTTTCTTTATGTAATTGTAATGTTAATGTTTTTTTTAGTGTATAATGCTATTGTGTTATTACTTTATTTGTAATATTATTGTGTTTTCTTTATGTAATTGTAATGTTAATGTTTTTAGTGTATAATGCTATTGTGTTATTATTTAATGGTAATATTTTTATTGTGTTTTCTTTATGTAATTGTAATGTTATTGCTGTTTTTGTTTATTTTTCTTTACACTAGTACCAATTATTACTTTATTGTAACGGACTGTCAACAGCACGTACGGCTTACTGCCCGTGCGACCCATATTTGTAAATAATATTGTAAATATCTTACTTTTTGTCTAATAAAGTCCTACTACTACTATAAGTTTATAATGTACCCGGCGTGCGCTGCTACTCCTAAATAAATATTAATGTGTTTTTACCACCAGCCGTGCGCTGTTATACTTGCCCGGGAATCTGCTTATCCCTATCTTCTATCTTCTTGGCACCAATGAGACAAAATATGGTTATTGTGAGTTATCCGTAGAAGATAAACATATGCTGTCGCGGACTTTTTTGTAGAGCTTTTGAGATATTCAATTTTGTGTACATTAATTTGGTGTGTTTGTTATCGTTTCGGCAGCGTAAGCCATTTAAGCGTCAAAATAGGGACTTTATTTCACGTTTTTCACTATAAAGGGTGATTTTTGGGGTGAAGGAGTTGAGAATTACAACTCTCTTATAGCCTATGTCCATCCCCGGAATCTCCTGAACATTTTTCAAAAAGCCCCACCTCAATCGGATGATACATATACCCGGGAATCATCTTATCCTTATTCTTGGCATCAATGAAAGACAAAAAGGTTAGTGTGAGTTATCCGTAAATCGCAGGTTTTTTGTAGAGTTTTTTGAGATATTCTATTCTGTGTACATTAATATTGTGTATTTGTTATGGTTTAGGCAGCGTAAGGCATTTAATCGTCAACATAGGGACTTTATTTCACGTTTTTCACTACAAAGGCTAATTTTAGGGGTGAAGGGGTTTAATATCACAACTCTCTAATAGCCTATGTTCATACCGGGAATCATCATCTGGACATTTTGCAAAAAAAAACACATCAATGGATCAACGGTATGGCCGCGCATAGAATACGAACAAACAAACAAACAAACACACAAACATTGATTTTTATATATTAGATTTGACAAAGGCAGTTGAAATCTATTTTGGCAATAAACTAATTTACTAATAAATTTATGTCTTTGGGAATCAAATGCGGGACACTCAACTATCTAATGTGATACAGTCTGCCTAGAGTTCTTGCAAATACAGGTATCTGTACCTATTTTAAATCGTTCCAAATAATGTCCAAATTTACCGTATCCAGTAATAAATTATGTTAATACAAAATTTGGTTCTATATATTTGCACTTTAATAGGACAAATACTGTAAGTGAAATTAATTAAATTAATTATTTATTTAAAATTAATTAACTAATATATTAATTATGAATTAAATTAAATTAAATTATTTATTTAAAATAAATTAACTAATAAATCAGTCTAACATTTTAAATGCTCCATGTTGTATTTTTGGACATTTCTTGTGTTCTCTGCTGGTATTGGCGTAACCCACGTCTGAGGTTGGGGCGTCTGGAAGGCGGAGTTACGTTGATAATGTTAGCGGTGCGCCAGGAGAATCCTTAATCCTAAGCTAAATCTAAGATGAATATAAATTATGATGATTGTGATGGCCATGTGATGTTCGAAGACCGTTTGTCCTTAAAGTTTCCTGACATTTGTCTTACAGGTGAGGAAAAACCCCGATTAAAACCTCACCTAGGAAAATTTCCCGACCGGGGATCGAACCCGGGCCCGCTGCGTGATAAGGCAGCACGCTACCTCGAGGCCACAGCAATGGAAATCAATCTAACATAAAAGGACATATTTACTAGGAAGAATTGCACCATAAGAGCAATATTTTTTCTAGAAGTGAAAACCCTATGGTGGTAATGCGTTATGTGGATTAACATGTCCACAAATTTCAACAATAAAAAAAAAGAATGTGTTATCAGAGTATTTTCCACTTATTGAACGCGTGGCTTGAGGCATTTTCCTCAAACA